>JAKCPI010007114.1:0-27578 GCA_023213315.1 Euborellia annulipes | reverse complement strand
ATGTTAACATGTGTATATGTAAGAGAAAGTAAAAAAAATGTGATTATCTCTACAAATTTCATATCTTGTTCGTAGCTTTGTATATTATTGGAATTAAAAGAGTCGCTTTTTTCGTTTACACCAAAGGTTTATTAAATATCAGCAATAGAGCTTATTGGATTTTATGGGAAATAAATCACGAAAACCTTAGATTGGGTTTAATAGAATAGAATGGGCGGTGCTCTGAACATGCAGTGGGCACAAAAGGGACGATGGGGAGGTGGGAGTGGGGGGGGGGGGGGGGGACATTTATTAAAGCATCCATTTTAACTTTAGCCCGTTTCGTTCGTATATTTAAAAATATCCATCGTTAGCCTTAAATGCAATATAAATCATGAATTACTTTTATCCAGAGGGACAATACGAAATAAGAAAAAAAAAAAATACGCCACGTTTTTTGTTTTTTTTAATATTATTATATACAAATAAAAAATCAGGTGTGACTGGTCGCGGCACACAACTTACCTTTGGTAATTGAAAGTTTTGTCCTGTTCTTGTCACACCAGATTTTTTGTGTCGACATACATTTAGTTTCCGCCGATATATTAGAAATCAAGACGTGAAATTTATAAACATAATTTCTTACAATGGCAACAATTTTAAAGAATACAAGAATCTGCTTCAAACAATTTGAAGGGTAAAATAAGAATATACATTTTAAAGAGCATCTAAAAAATAATTCAATTGTGAATCAAAATCGTTGGAGCAAATTGTGAGAAAATCTCAAAGTACATCATTAAAGTACTAGTACTTTTTGGCCGATTTTGTTCACAAGCTTCTTGTTATATGCCAGGGGGGGGGGGTACCTTACTTAAATATGAAATTTCAACCTCCTAGTTCTTTTCGTTTTTGTGATATTTAGTTCACAGTCCGACAGACCATTCAGCGGGACCCACTTTATTGGACTCAGGGGACCTCAAAATATATTTCCATCAAAACAGTTCTGACATATTATATTCCCTATATATATATATATATATATATATATATATATATATATATATATATATATATATAGGACCCTGTTATTCAAAAGTGTGTCAAACAGCAAAACAAAAAACTTTAAAGTTAATTTTCGCTTGATACACTGTTACAAGGTCCATATATCCCTCTAATTATATAATTCGATAATGCCTTTCTGTCTGTCTATCACGCACTGTTTGACCGATTTCCAGTTGGAATTTCGAAACCAAATTTTATATGCTTAAAGAGGACCTTCTACAGATTACAGGAGTATTATTTTCCTCCCGAAATTCCTATAACTTCTTGAGTTATTAATTCCTAAAGTTACGAATTCTCCAATAGGGAATTTATAGAGAAATATGTATTCTTTGGAATTCTGTATTCTTCAAATCCTCAAACTTGCACTGGATTGAAATAGTAATAATTATTTTCTTTTCATAATTAAGAAAAGGCGGTCCTGAGCCAGCTGGAGGGGTGTCCATGGGTGAAGCCCCCTGGGTAGGCGCGAGGACCCAAATTCTAATTTAAGGTAAAAAAAAAAGCTGCGCTTATACGTTAGACAACCAACAGTGTTTTTTAAAATAAAATTAAAACTATTTTTAAAAATTATATTAGTCCATAACCCAGAAAAGTAGGTCACAAATGACTGTGAAATAAATAATAGTTTTATCTTTAAAATTGGAAATAACTATAATTAAGCTAAATTTTTTTAGGATCCTTTTTTGTACCCTCAAAGAAGCCGATCGTGCAATTGGCAGACTACCGATAATTAGGGAGGGTCCCACCCACCTACCCGCCCAATTGGCATTCAAACCGCGTAATCAGGGATCGATTCCCGGCCGGCGGCAACCTCAATCGGGGCCGTCCTCTAATATTAATATCTTAATGCATTTAATGGAACACACACACACACACAATACACACCGGAAAGATTAACTTAATAAAAATCGACCCTAATTATCTCCCTAGGAAATCACTTTCTTCTTAATTTCAACCCCTTTCTAACGGCTTTATTACCTCTGTTTTATTGAGCTAACATAAAATTGTTGGGAAAATTATGGAATGTGTGTGTGTGTGTGTGGCAGTTACGGCTAACGGTGATTATGTGTAACATTAAAAAAAATAAAAAAATTTATCCCTTGATTCTTAACAGAAAAGATCAAACTAAAAATAGAGTTAATTTGTTTTTAAGGATATTGCATTTGGAATATAAAGAAATTATATTTATCTCGTGATTTATTTAAAATTAAGTTACTTAAATTAGTTTGTTACATCTGAATTCAAATGAACCGTACTGTCGGGACCTAAATATATGTCGGCACCAAAAAATCTGGTATGAGAAGCACAAGGAAGGTAAGAGAAAGTTGTGTCGGATCAGATAGTCTTGACCAAGACCGAAACGTTAGCCTAGGAGGGCCAATAAATGAACTAATTTTAGCTGCTATTCTTTCATTTACTTATTGACCCTTTTTTCCTTTATCTTATATATTGTTAAAAGTTCGATGTCGAGATTTTGATGTTTTGAGGTTCTTTAAGTCCAAAAAAAAGGGTCCCGCAAAATGGTCTTTCTGTGTTCAATTTAAAGCATTAAGAAATTGAGCTACGTTGTTGAAATTTTATATTCAAGCTAGGCACCCCCATGAGGAGTTAAAATATTACAATACAAAATCGGCTAAAAAGTACTAGTTCTTTAGTGATATACTTTTTTTTTTTTGATTCGCGAGACCTCAATACATGTATTTCTATCATCGACGTCGGGTTTTTGACATGAATTCAATACTTTCTCTTTATATGTTTGAACGTTTTTCTGAAATCTTGGTCTAATATTTAATCCCACCCTGTCATGGAAAGAGCAATAATAATAATAAAGTTTTTAAACATCGACGTGTATTTTCTAACGAAGTTGGGATTTTTTACCCCTTCTAACATTACTATATATAAGCGCTAGCGACTAGCTTCCGTCTCTGCCGATCAGGACGCTAATTGGCTAGAGTTACAGGAAGTGGAGCGGGAGCGGGAAATTTAAAATTTAAGTCAGAGAGGGTAATTTGAAAATTTCCAAACAATCAGTAAGAATAAATTTGATGCATTTAAGAAGGTCCAGGGGGCGTAGTCTTCGGCGGGCTTTAACACTGGTATTAATATATCTAGGTAAGGGAGCGTACAAGTATTACGTAACGCAATTTTTGAAGATTTTTGACTTCCCCTCCCCCATGTAACGCGTGGTAACATTTTTTTGGACCCACCCTCCTAGACGTTACGTAACGCTCAAGTGGCCATTTTTATCCAAAAATCACAATTATGTTGAGCAAAGTACCGGAAAGTCGCTAAAATACCAGTTACGTAACGCTTGTTCAACCCCCTCTCCCCCTTCTAACGCATGGTAACGTTTTACGAGACGCCCCCATCCCCCAAACTGCGTTACGTAATACTTGTACGCTCCCTAATACACCTGTTTTGAATATCCATTTAATCAGGGCTGAAAAAGATCAAAATAATTAATTTTATATTCTTTTATCACAAAAGAAATCACTATAATCACAAAAGATATGGAGAAAAAGAGCGGCGTGGTTAATTAAAAAAAATAAATTTACATTTACACATTAAATTCAATATTTACTTTATAAGGGCTAAAAAAAAATCCAGAGAATTATTTAAATTTGAAAAAATGTTATTTTTTTTTTATCAAACTCTATATCAATCAATCAGCATTAGGGAGAAAGAGATAGAGAGTTTTTAATTATTTATTTTCAAACAGGTAAAAGTGGGATTTCAAAACGGACGGTAATCAATCATAGGAATAATCCAGTTCTCCCTCTTTCGTAATTGTCAATATGTAAATAGTTCCCTACCCCCCCTTACGATCCCCAAAAGACTTTTTGATTAATGCATTTGGTCACATTTCAGCCCAGTCATTCATTCCTCTGTTTCTAGATTAATATAATTCCATTTTGAATTATTATTTTTCTCTCTCTTGCCTTCTCCGACCCCATCTTTACCAAAGATTATTATTATGCGAATTTTTAATTTTAAATCACATTTCTTATTAATTCTTCATTAAATATATAAAGTTTTGACTACTTATTCTTCAGAAGTTTTCAAATACTGTGCGGTCGCTCTGATTCAAGAGAACTAAGGAACATCTACCCGACTAGAAATTACTTTGGGATAGCCCAGAGTATACATCTGTTCCGCATTGGGTCCCAAGGAGGCATGCCCAATAGGGAAATCCCTATAAGGGCCCAATTAGAACCCAATAGGGAAATTTTCAGGAAAAATAACTTTAGTCAGTTTCTCCCAATTGGGTTCTGTGTGGGACAAATGGGAAATAATTGTCGAATCAGGGCCAGATATCAGATAGGACTTTGCGTGACATCCCTATATGCCAATGAGGACCCAATAGATCTTACATTGAAATTTCTAGTCGGGTACGTGAAGTTATTAGCATTTTATATGCAAAGAAGTTAGCATCATCGTCATGAAGTTAGAAACCATCATCCCAGCAAGTGCTTACATATACAAAATACTATTATTAAATTATTCCATTAATATAACTGGCAAAGCCCGTCTTAGGCGGGCTTTCTCCCTTACCACTGATACCCCTGGACCCCTTTGCTCGCCTTTGCCGAGAAAATGCATCAAATTTATTCTTTTTCATTGTTTAGAAATTTTAAATTTCCCTCTCTGACAAAAAGTTTTGAATTTCCCTCACTGACTCAACTTCTTCTATGTATGGCCAATCAGCGATAGAGTGGTAAACAGGAACATAACGGAAATCAATGGCTAACGCTTTATATTACAGTATGATAAATCTAATCAATTATGTGGTTTTTTTTTGGGGGGGGTATTTTTTTTTGAGGGAAAAATTATTTTTTTTTTTATTTTTTTTTATTTTTTTTTTTTTATTTATTTTTTTTTTTTTTAAAAGTAAATAAAATTTAAATAAAAATGTTTAAAAAAATTTTTTTTTTCTTTAAAAAGGCCAAACCAGGGCCAAAACCCCCGGGAAAGGGGCAAAAAAAAAAAAAATTTTTTTTTTTTTTTTTTGAATTTTTTTTGACTCCTTACTAACAATTATATTATATTAAAGGAATAATTTAGTAATAGTAATTTGTAACATCTTTGATAAAATCAATTTCAAAAAAACTTATTGTAACAATCATGCCTTTTATGTAAACATTTGCTGTGATGATGGTGTCTAACTTCATGATGACGATTGCAGATTTTGCTAACTTCATTGCATATAAAATGTTACTAACTTCACGAGTGTCACTTATTGGTTAGTTCATTTGAGTACTTGAAAACCACTGAACAATAAGTAGTCGAAACGTTATATTTTTAATAAAGGATTAATACAAAATTTTATAATAATACAATCGACAAAAGCTTTAATAAAGCTCAAAATATTCATTAATGAGAGGTTTAAAGGGTGAAGAAGAACTAACTCCCCCTCCCTTCTCTCTATCTCACTGCTTAATACACATGTATATTATAACTCTAAATAAATTGAATCGCATTAATCTTAGTCTTCCAACTGGGACAAGAGGAGGAGATCTGGGGTGAGAATCTCTTTTTTTATCCTAAATGATTTACACCATTTGGCAACTCGAGTCTTTATCTTAAAAAAAAAAAAAAATTATATGAATTTATAACATTTCTATGGTGTCCTGGTGATTATTTTTAGAATTTCTTTTCATTTTATTTTATTCGATGTTCTTTTGGCATTTCGTTCTCTCGATTTATAATTTTTATTAGATTAATTTTTTTTAATAAAATAACTCTGAATTTTATATAAAGTTCAAATGAATATAAATAGGTCCTACTGTATAACAGGGGTGTCAAACTCGCGGCCCGAGATGAAAATTTTTGCGGCCCAGTCAATATAATTGAAAATACTCGAAAATCCACTCAGGGCGTCAAAAATACCGTTCCCCCCCCTAAAAAAGGTAAAATATTTTTCAGGGAAGGGATAAAAATAAAAAATTTTCGACAGGACGGAAATAATTTAGTTTCCCTAAAAATCAATCGGGAATGACTTCCACAAAACTTTCTCGTATAAATTATTATTTTATTATTTTTGCGGCCCACATCAAATTAAGCATTGTTTATTTGGCCCAAGTTAGCTTTTGAGTTTGACACCCCCTACTGTACAACGTTTCGACTACTTAATCTGCAGTCGTTTTCAAGTACTGTGCACTTGCTACGATTCAAATGAAATAACCTCTAAGGGACACCTACGTGAAGTTAGTAACATTTTATATGCAATGAAGTTAGCAGCATATACATACAATCATCTTCATGAAGTTAGACGCCATCATTACAGCAAGTGTTTTTTAGCATGTTTGTTACAATAATTTTTGAATTTGATTTTTAACAAAGACGATACAAATTAATATTATTAAATTATTCCATTAATATAATATAATAACCAAATTCTCATTTAAGACAATGTTATTTATTACTTTTGGAGTAAACCATGTTTATTTACATTTTATTAATCCAAACAAAATAAAAGCAATATAAATATAATCTTTTTTGTTAATGGTTTTTGGATGTTTATTATAGATGCTTTGAACTTTTTACCATCAATTCTTTTCAACCATTTAGTTTTTATAGGAAAGATAGAAGAAATTATTGCAAATATAATTTTTTTTTTTTAATTTTATTAAGGTCTTTTTCGGCAACGGAGGCCATTTAGACCTCATCTCTATTTCAATTTATTGGTAAAAAATATTTTTCAATGTTTATTTAATTCTACTGAACTGTCGGAAACTGTTTCAGCGACAAGTACATCAGACAAATTTTAATTATCGAAGAATAGTCACACCAGATTTTTATAGTTCCTATCAATAGTTCTGAAGATAAAGAGTTTCTTTTCTGGCGGATGTATTAAAAAAAATTATAGGCCTACTAGTAGGATAATCTTAACTTTCTTTCTTAAAATGAGTATTAAAAAAAAAAGTGGTAGGAGACACACATCTTTCGAGAAAATAACAACTTGGAAATTACTATTCCATTTGCCCTATTGTCTTTGTCTAATGAAATAAACTGGCCACACAATGACTGTAAGGCAACCACCATATAAAAGCCCATCTTTGCATGTTGCTTTGCCAAGTTGTAATGGAAACAATTTGGACTTTAATACCATCTAACTACAAATGCAAAAATCTTTTCCTACACAGACATACTTAGAGAGTTGTTTAGATGGGAATGGAAGAGAGAAGAGAGAGAGAGAGAGACTCTGCTTTAACGACACTTTTATTAGATAATTTCTTTTGTCTCAAGGCTGGAAAAACTTTTTTATAATGAAAATATATTTTAATATAAAAAAAAGAAAAAACTATGCATAACACAATCATTATTAAAACGCCAGCTGAAGTGACGTCTTCATTATTATCAATAATTTATAAATAGTATATTTTATTTATTATTTTTATAAATTATATGATTTTATTTTCTCTTATAGATGGATATAGAAAGTATTGGATTCATGTCAAAAATTTGATGTCGAGATTTTGATGGATATACATATTTTGAGGTCCGCTGGGTCCAAAAAAGTGGGTCTCGGAAATGTGAACAAAATATTTCAAGAAAACGGCTAAGAGGTTGAAATTGTATATTTAAGTTAGGTACCCCCCTGGCACGTGACACCAAGCTATGGAACAAAATTGGGCAAAGAGTACTAACTAGTACTTTACTGATGTATTTTATCAGTTTTCTTTATTTTTTTTATTTTCAGAAAATTCGCTCCAACACTTTTGATTGAAATTCATAAATAAAATATTTTTTTAGATGCTCTTTAAAATGTATATTGTCATTTTGCTCACAAAGTTTAGAACACACTTTACTCTTGTACTTAATAGGATAGAATAGAAGGCCATGGTAACAAAATATAAATATTTTTCCATGTTTGTAAATTTCACATCTTGAAACGACAGAAAAAAATCTGCTGTGAGAAGCACAGAACACACCTTTCAATTTAAGAGAAAGATGTGTGCTGTGCCACCAGATTTTTCATAATTGGTTTCATTTTCCTCTTTTTATTATTATAACTTCAATCACTCAAGGGATTTCTTCTAAATGAGATGCGGTTAGGGGATAGAAACTCCACTCCCCTTTAGTTAGTTATATATATACAATATAAAGAGAATATTTAAATTTATTATTAGGTGTAATTTTCTATATAAAGGGCTCTTTAACTCTTACTTCGATTCCCACCATTTCTTCTCCCTTATTAACAATTTATTTGTCAGCCATTCTAAAAGTCAACAAAACAAGTTAATTTTTTGTTGAAGTATTGATTTAAAAGAAAAAAAATTGACAAAATTTTTTTGAAGACTAGTTATATGATCCTTAGCAGCTAAGTAAGAAATATGAATAAATTAATGCAAAAATATACTGGAAAATATTAAAAATACGTTTTTTCTTTCTTTTACCTGTATAGATATATATAAAGAGAAATTATTGGATTTATGTCGAAAATTCTATGTCGAGATTTTGGTGGATGTTTTGAGGTCTCTGAGTCCAAAAAAGTGAGTCCCGCAAAATGGTCTGTCTGTGAACAAAAAATATCAAGAACGAAAAAAGCTATGAGGTTGAAATTTTATATTTAAGTTGAGTAGCGAGCTTGCACGTAATAGATAACTTTTAAATAAAATCAGCCGAAAAGTACTAGTACTTTACCGATGTACTTTTTCAGTTTTTTTACGATTTTTTAAAATTCGCTCTAGCGATTTTGATTAAAATTCATAAATTAATTATTTTTTTGATGCTCTTTAAAATATATGTTCTCATTTTGCCCTTGAAATTGATTTAAGCACACTTTACTCTTGTACTTCATAGGAAATTGTAAATTTTTTTTATCTTTATAAATTTTTTATATCTTGAATTCAAATATACCGTACAGTTGGAAATTAAATATATATACACAATGACAGAAAACAACCGAAGGTAAGAAAGTTGTGTGCTGTGCGGCCAATCACACTAGATTTTTCTTTATTGCGTTTAATTATTTATTGTTACAGTAGACGAAAGTGAAATTGCTTGGTCGGTTAATGACACGAGGCCTGTACCAAATAATGGACTGGCTAATGAAATGATTAGCTCCTCTAGTGTAGTTGTAACAGAGTTATCTTAAACAAAAGAAAACGGCCGGTGATTTTGCGAGCTGTTAGATCCATCTGTTGCAGCATCCAGAGAGCATGGGTACAGGGAAAGCAAAGGAGGCAGGCATACAGGGAAGGAGGAGGCATTTCAGAGCAGACGGCTCGAATCACTCCAAAGGCGCTTTATGTCCGAGGGTGGTGGCGGCGGCGGCGGCTATAATGTCATATTTATTTAATTTAAGCGGCTCTGGGTCGATTTCAGACCAGATGCTAACATCATTGAATAGCGGGGCAGAAAATTAATAAGATTAAGTTATGTTCTGCTTGGAACCACCCTCAACCCCTCAATAAAACCAGATTTGTTTATTGCTTCTTTTCAAAATCCTATTTATTTTATTTATTCATATAAGAAATTATTTAAAAGGGCTTTAAAATTTAATTTAATGTTCTACTTAAAGATAATTGAATCAGTTTTTACTTTCTCTTATTTTATGAAAATACACGTTTTAAGGCTTCTGAGTCCAAAAAACTGGGTCCCTCAAAATGGACTGTCTGTAAGTGAACAAAATATCTTAAAAATTTTATATTTAAGTTAGATACTCCTCTAGAAGGTAAGACCAAGCTTTTGAACAAAATCGTTCAAAGAGTACTAGTACTTTACTGATGTACAGTGAGGGACAATATTAAGTCCCTACTTGTGATTATTTCATTGTTTTTAAAAAAATATTATATATTTTTTTTAATAAAAACTCAAACCTAGAAAATTTCCAATAAAGATTTTCATTTTACTTTATAAAAACAATGAAATAATCACAAGTAGAAAACGCATGAGTGGGACTTAATATTGTCCTTCACTGTACTTTCTGAGGTTTTTTCGTTTTTATCAAAATTCGCTCTATTAAAAAATCATAAATCAATTATTTTTTTAGATGCTCTTTAAAATGTATATTCTCCTCCTCCTCCTTGAAATCATTTGAAGCACACTTTATTGATAAAAAGAAATAGTTGCCATGGTAACAAAATATAAATATTTTAACATGTTTAGAATTCTAATATATGTATGTCGACACAAAAAACCTGGTGTGACAAGCACAGAACATAACCGAAGGTTTTTGTACTGTGCGACCAGTCACACCCGATTTTTTTGTATATATCAAAAACTAACAAAATTTTTCACAACACTCCTAACAGGAAGGGACAAATATTTTTCCTTTATTCCCTAGAGGGTTATAGAAAAAACATCTTGAAATTAATTGATTGTTACAGCTTCTTATGTTAAAATGCTTTTAAACAGACATATAACAAATTTCTCCACTTCAAACATACATATGGGAGCAACTTGTTTTTCTGATTTCCGGGTGCTCTTCATTCCATTAAATGACAGAATTCTTAGAAAAATAGATTTTTTAAGTACTTTTAAGTTATTTAGAACTAGCAGCGCCACCCGCCTTCGGCGAGAGATGATTTTTTGGTTGTCGTGATAAATAAATGTAATTTAATAAATGTTTGATTTTAATTATGAAAATCTCACCTTAATATAAATAAGATTTAATCTTATTAAATTGAAATATTGCAACAATGCAATACTGTCTTTTCATTTAAAAAAAATAAAACAATATCAGAATATTATTATTAAACATCCGTTCGTTTGTTACGCTCTTTTTGGACAACTTCCCATTGGAATTTTGAAACCAAATTTTATATGGCCTTCTAGGAATTACAAGAAAATTATTTTCGTCCAGAAATTCCTATAACTTTTTGAGTTATTAATTGTTCAAGTTACGATTTCTCCCATAGAAAATAGGAAATGTATTCCCATAGGAAATGTATGAGAAAACATTTATGTATTCTATGAATGTAAACAAGTCCTCAAGCAACCCTTGACCTGTGGCTCAAGGCTGGAGGCATTAACTTCTGGTACCAAAGGTCTAGGGTTCGCATCCAGTCTCAGGCGGCAATTGGATTGGAGAGCCAATCCAATTTAATTAAATAGAGACGGGGTCTAAATGGTCTTAGATGCCAAAAAAGACCATAAATGAAATTTTAAAAAAAGCAGTCCCTGAATTGAAATAATAATAAAAATTTTCTCCTCATAATAAAGGAAACTCGAGGGTCCATCGCAGGCGTGTCTAACCAGCTAAGAGGAGGCGAAGCTCCTGGTTAAGTAAGAAGCCCGCAGAAGGCGGGACGTAAATAAAACCGCTAGTAAACAAAAAATTTTTCATTAACATTCACTAATATTTCAAAAAATACATAAATCTACGGGAGAAATCGTAACTTGAATTAATAACTCAAAAAGTTATAGAAATTTCGGGATGAAAATAATTTTCCTGTAATCACTAAAAAGTCCTTTTTAAGCATATAAGATTATGTTTTGAAATTACGGGAAAATAGCACAAAGTAAAAAATGCATTTTTTTTTATTTTGCGCTAGTTTTGAACACGATTCATTTTTCTATAAACCATTTTCAAATAACCAATTAAAAATTCAAGCATTTTTTTTTTTTACTTTCTTTTTTTTTGTATTATAAAGTAATTTTTAAATTGGACATTATCCGAAATCGATATCTGCATAGATTTCAAATATATAAGAGAGCGAGTAAGAGGTTATTGGTGGTGGTAAAGGGTCGGGGGGAGGGGGATGGAGTCTGCACTTGGCGAGGGTTTATAGCAGGCAGCATCGCCCATTCTAAATTAAAAGCGATGTACAGAAGCCAATGGCAATTAGTTAGACGGGCGGGGAGCAGGTGGCAAGGCAGCGGCCGAGGCGAGAGCGTTTCCGTGTTCCCCTTCCCTTTTTGTACTCCTCCTCCTCCTCCTACAACTCAAAAAAAATAAAAAAAATATTTATAATAAAAAAAAGAACACACCACCATGGAAAAGAAACCACTTATGCTGCTGCTTGTTCAAACACTAGATATTTTCCCCGAGATGAATCCACTTAAAAGTTTGCACAAATTGATGCTTCACTCAACATATAAGCCCCTTGCTTTTGGTGAAGGGAGTGGGGGAGGGGGGGGAGGACTGTACTTTGACATGATCGTTATACGTATATACAGAATTTGATAGTACATACACTATTCAAATCTCCTCTAATGGAACAAATTCTATTAAAAATCAAAATTAATAATCCTATTTTGAGTATGAAATTAATTAAGATAGCAATTTAAGTTTGAGTTACTAGAGTTATAAATCTAATTTCGTGGCGCTTATTTTTTTTATCTTTCACTTAATGTAAGCCATTTGCCGGGACATGTACAGTGAAGGACAATATTAAGTCCCACCCACTTTATTATTTCATTATTTTTATAAAAGAAAATGAAAATTTTCTAGATTTGAACACAGAAAGTTTCCATTAAAAAATAAATAATATTTTTTTAAAAAATAATAAAATAATCACAAGTAGAAAACGCATGGGTGGGACTTGATATTGTCCATCACTGTACATGTATAATGTTATTCGAAAATCTGGTGTGATGGTCGTAGAGCACACAACCTTCTGTAAATGAATGCTTGCCATATATTTAGTTTGCGCCGATATATTAGAATTCAATTTTTCTTCTGGACAAGAGTAAAGTGTGCTTCAAACAATTTTGAGAGCAAAATAAGAAAATACATTTTAAAAAGGGTCTAAAAAATAATTCATTTATCAATTTTAATTAAAATCGTTTAAGCGAATTTTGAGAAAAATGAAAAAAATTATAATAAATTACATTAGTACAGTATTAGTACTCTTTGACCAATTTTGTTCAAAAGCTTATTTTCAGACCACAATAAGGTACCAAACTTAAATATAAAATTTCAACCTCGTAGCTCTTTTTCTCTATACTTTAGGTCATTTTGCGAGACCCACTTTTTTAGACTCAGGGGGTCAAAATCTCGACATGAATCCAATATCTTATAGGAAAAAGAAAATATATTTGTTTTAATTATAAATTGATGATGTTGCCAATGACTAACAAATTTTTAAATGTGGTTCCGGAGGCCTGGCAATTCCCATCAACCACCACTTATAACGCTTGTTTTAACACCAAAACAGAGAGAGATATGAATTCTCTGAAGTTTGCACAATTGATGCTTGTCACTCTCTCTCCTAACTCGATATTTAAGCCCTTCATGGTGAGGGGCGCTACTTTGACATGATCGTTATAAACCACGCCAGGATTTAATAGAAATGAATTATAAATCAGGATTAAAATCTTATGCAGATATATATATATATATATATATATATTTTTTTCAGTTGACTTGGGGGAAATATAAAAGAATTTCGGTTGATTAAGGAGGGAACAAAATAAATAAATCTTCTGAAATCCATATATAAAAAATTCGCTAATGTCCGTCTGTTTGTGTGTCACGCTCTATTTGGGCAACTTCCCGTAATTTCCAAAAAAAAAACTTTATATGCTTAAAGAGGACTTTCTAGGGATTACAAGAAAATTATTTTCGTCCCGAAATTCCTATATCTTTTTCAGTTATTAATTCCAGAAGTTACGATTTCTCCCATATGAAATGTATGAGCAAACGTTTATGTATTCTTTGCATTTATGTATTCTATGAATACAAATTCTCTGGATTGTAATAATAATTTTCTTCTGATGCCAGGCGGGTCCGAAAACAAGGGGCAAAGCCCGCGGAAGGCTGGAGACTCGGCTTGTACCCAGTTAATTCGAAAAAAATTTGCTCACTACTCTCTTGTCTCTTCTGGGAATATTTAACATGTTTTCATCACTAGTGTAGACTACTTGCTACATATAGTATTTATAAATCAATTCCATTAACTGGCGAATGAAATTTCCCAGGACAGAATTACATCCCTTTATGTGTTCAGATCCAACTAGTGAGTACTACGTAAAACCGCAGAGTAGTAAAGAACTGGAACAACTTGCGAATTAATTTGCATACCATATGTGTATTGACTTAAAAAATAATTTTCTTTTTTTTTCTTTTATTTATAATTGCAATATATATATAGAAAGTATTGGATTCATGTCAAAAATTTAATGTGGAGATTTTGAGGGAAACACATTTTGAGGTTCTCTGAGTTGGTCCCGCAAAATGGTTTGTCTATCTGTCTGTCTGTGAACAAAATCTCAAGAATGAAGAGTTACAAATTTACTATTTAAGTTCTTTTTTTATATATAATTTATATACATATAGGTATAGGTGAGAGAAAGTAATAAAAGTAAATATATATTAAAAATAAGCGAAAGTAATATACGTATTATAGTATGAATATTTATAAGAGATAATATAATTTTATTTTAAATTAATAAAAAATTTTCATTAACGTTCACTAATAATGCAAAGAATACATAAATTTCTTTTCATTTACTCATATATTTCATAGGGGAGAAATCGTAACTTCAGATCAAGAGTCGCGGGAGCGACTCGTCGCCGAGCAAGTAAAAAGCAAAAGAAAGCAAAGAAACTCTTAATACTACCATTTAGTTGACATTCCAATAGATGCCAATGGCCCATTGCATTTAGATGGACGAGTCGTCCCTAGACTATATTATCAAGAATGATTTTAAATCCTTAATAAAAGATAGGGACGTGAAAAAATTTTTTGAGAAACTTTTCTCTTTCTGGGCGAATATCTCAAAAAGGTTTTAAGATATCGGAGCCAAATTTTTTTTTATATTAAACTAGCATAAATAAGGATTATTTTGAGCACAAATTCAAAAAAAAAATTCCAGTCCCAAAAAGAATGGCAGAGGCTCAAAGTTGAGATTTTGCCGATTTCGGAAGGTCAAAAGTTAGTCTCTTATTTTTCCTTTTTTTTTTTTTTTTTTTTAAATGCTTTTATTTAACTTACTCTTTCAAGGTCACCAACTTTATGGCTTTGTTAAGGACACTTCCCGATGAGCTAGAGGTGTGAAATTTGATATTTAAGGTTCATTTTTGATGACGCAAATTGTGAGTTTGGTTTTACCAAAATGGACCAAACTAATGTGGTACTTTATTTGAAACCCTTCTTGAATTAATGTAATTTCAAAAGACTTCCCGATGGGCTAGAGGTGTGAAATGTAATACTTAAGAGTCATTTTTGATGACGCCACTATATGGTGGTTTTGATCAAAATAGACCAAACTAATGTGGTACTTTATTTGAAACCCTTCGCGAATTAATGTAATTTCAAAAGACTTCCCGATGGGCTAGAGGTGTGAAATGTAATACTTAAGAGTCATTTTTGATGACGCCACTATATGGTGGTTTTGATCAAAATAGACCAAACTAATGTGGTACTTTATTTGAAACCCTTCGCGAATTAATGTAATTTCAAAAGACTTCCCGATGAGCTAGAGGTGTGAAATGTAATACTTAAGAGTCATTTTTGATGACGCCACTATATGGTGGTTTTGATCAAAATAGACCAAACTAATGTGGTACTTTATTTGAAACCCTTCGCGAATTAATGTAATTTCAAAAGACTTCCCGATGAGCTAAAGGTGTGAAATGTAATACTTAAGAGTCATTTTTGATGACGCCACTATATGGTGGTTTTGATCAAAATAGACCAAACTAATGTGGTACTTTATTTGAAACCCTTCGCGAATTAATGTAATTTCAAAAGACTTCCCGATGAGCTAGAGGTGTGAAATGTAATACTTAGAGTCATTTTTGATGACGCCACTATATGGTGGTTTTGATCAAAATAGACCAAACTAATGTGGTACTTTATTTGAAACCCTTCGCGAATTAATGTAATTTCAAAAGACTTCCCGATGGGCTAGAGGTGTGAAATGTAATACTTAAGAGTCATTTTTGATGACGCCACTATATGGTGCTTTTCATCAAAATAGACCAAACTAATGTGGTACTTTATTTGAAACCCTTCGCGAATTAATGTAATTTCAAAAGACTTCCCGATGAGCTAGAGGTGTGAAATGTAATACTTAAGAGTCATTTTTGATGACGCCACTATATGGTGGTTTTGATCAAAAATAGACCAAACTAATGTGGTACTTTATTTGAAGCCTCACGCAAATAAGGCCCTATTAACTATGGTTTTGAATTTTGATATTTAAGAGTCATTTTTTTATGATAATGAATATTTTTTCAATTGAACCAAATCAATACAGGACAAACTAATGTGGTACTTTATCATATTGATGATTTTTGATAAGACTAAAAGACTAAAAAGCTTAAAATAAAAATAAAATAAAAAAAAAAGATTTTAAAAAAATGCTTTTATTTAAATTGAACTAAAAAGAGAGAAATAAGAAAGAAATAATTTAATTGTTCTTGTTAAAATTTTTTAATATTTATGACTTAAAATAAAAGCGTGGGGCGCGAGCCTCGGAATCACTTCGAAGCGCCCCACGCTTTTATTTTAAGTCAAATATTAAAAAATTTTAACAAGAACAATTAAATTATTTCTTTCTTATTTCTCTTTTTTAGTTCAATTTAAATAAAAGCATTTTTTAAAAATCTTTTTTTTATTTTATTTTTTTCTTTTTTTTTTTTCATTCTTTTCTTCAATTTTCAAATTTTTAGACAAAGCTACAGGTTTCCCTGCTGGACCGATTAGGATGAAATTTAAAATACAAATAGATACTATCAAAAACCCGATACCTTTGATATAAAATTTCATTTTGGATCAAAAGTGACTTTTTGAGAGGTATTCAAAATTTCAAATTTGTCCTATCTTTAACATGGCCAAAAGACAATTCTAACTATTTTGCTCCCTGATGACGTCATCTAGGAACATATATATTATTATTAGTAATTTTCATCCCTAATGGAACAAAAATTTTTTAGATAGATCCATTCAGATAGAAATAGATTAACGTGATAAGGGAGTGCTACCAACATAAAATAAATAAAAAACCTAAAATTTTATAACCTCTTTTATTTTTTGAAATTCCTATCGGGATCCCCGTTTATTTACCCGAGGTGCTTACGTGTACGGAGACACACACCTCAAACCCAACCGGCCTCTGGCCGTAGCCATCTACCGGCACCCCGTGAAGTTACATCATTTCCTATCTCTAGCTCCTCCTCCTGCTCTCGTCTCTAGCTAGTGAACTAATCCTTATTTCTGGTTCCAACCGGCTCCTTTTATCCAACCTCTTCTATGCTATGGAGGATGTCCTAGTTGAGGAGGGACTCCCTCAGCACCGGCGTGTAGCCTACTCCTTTCGAAGAATGCATCACTGAGAGGGAACCTTCTTTACGTCCCTTCCACAGGACGGGATGTCACAGCAACTCCCTCTCCTCGTAGAGTTGCCTGAGGGCTATTGTGGAAAGATCCTATATTCCAATCCAGTGCCTGCTTGAGGATTTGTTTACATTAAATAAATATTCTTATTTAATGATAAAATTTTATAAAATTTAGGGAAATCCTATGTTTATCGTTTCGAATGGATACCAAACGATGTATTTACATTCTACCAACATAAAAATAAAAAACCTAAAATTTTATAAAATTTGGTGAAATCCTATGTTTATCGTTTTGAATGGATACCAAACGATGTATTTACATTCTACCAACATAACAAAAATAAAAAACCTAAAATTTTATAAAATTTGGTGAAATCCTATGTTTATCGTTTCGAATGAATACCAAACGAAGTATTTACAATCTACCAACATAACAAAAATAAAAAACCTAAAATTTTATAAAATTTGGTGAAATCCTATGTTTATCGCTTTGAATGGATACCAAACGATGTATTTACATTCTACCAACATAACAAAAATAAAAAACCTAAAATTTTATAAAATTTGGTGAAATCCTATGTTTATCGTTTCGAATGAATACCAAACGAAGTATTTACAATCTACCAACATAACAAAAATAAAAAACCTAAAATTTTATAAAATTTGGTGAAATCCTATGTTTATCGTTTCGAATGGATACCAAACGATGTATTTACATTCTACCAACATAACAAAAATAAAAAACGTAAAATTTTATAAAATTTGGTGAAATCCTATGTTTATCGTTTCGAATGGATACCAAACGATGTATTTACATTCTACCAACATAACAAAAATAAAAAACCTAAAATTTTATAAAATTTGGGGAAATCCTATGTTTATCGTTTTGAATGGATACCAAACGATGTATTTACATTCTACCAACATAACAAAAATAAAAAACCTAAAATTTTATAAAATTTGGTGAAATCCTATGTTTATCGTTTCGAATAGATACCACACGATGTATTTACATCCTACCAACATAACAAAAATAAAAATCCTAAAATTTTATAAAATTTGGTGAAATCCTATGTTTATCATTTTGAATGGATACCAAACGATGTATTTACATTCTACCAACATAACAAAAATAAAAATCCTAAAATTTTATAAAATTTGGTGAAATCCTATGTTTATCGTTTCGAATAGATACCACACGATGTATTTACATCCTACCAACATAACAAAAATAAAAATCCTAAAATTTTATAAAATTTGGTGAAATCCTATGTTTATCATTTCGAATGGATACCAAACGATGTATTTAATTTTTACTGTTTGGAATGCATATTAAAAGATCTATTCATGGGATAACTTAATATTTAATAAACAAAAATTAATAAATAATATTTTCATGTAATATTTCACAAAAAGAAGTGAAATCTCAGCCAAAAACATCGGAGATGCAAAAAGGGAGCGCCTCGCATTATTTTTGCCTAGCGTCGAGGTGAAATCAAAAAAATGCGCCTCGCTTTTCTGATTTATATAAAAGCGAGGATATATGAAACAAATAAAATTCTGTAGGGGTTTTATTTAAGTGAAAATATTTCCTCGCTTTTATATAAATCAGAAAAGCGAGGCGCATTTTTGATTTCACCTCGACGCTAGGCAAAAATAATGCGAGGCGCCCCTTTGCATCTCCGATGTTTTTGGCTGAGATATTAATAACTCAAAATGTTGTAGGAATTTCGGGAGTAAAATAATTTTCCTGAAATCCCTAGAAGGTCCTCTATAAGCATATACAATTTAGTTTCAAAATTACTGGAAGTTGCTTTAAATGATCTTGACAGATAGACAGACATTAGCAATATATACTAAAACTAGGTAATCAGTAAAATTTCGGCAACAAATCTTTGAAATATGCTCACTCTCTAAATTTTTATATATATTTAGCTAGATTTTTTTTTAATAAACATAGTCTTTAAATAAAATATCCATTACGGAGTAAAAAATATTATGGTTTCGATAGTAGACTAGGAAGAGTGTAGGGATTAAAAGAATTTAATAAATTTTGAATAGACTTTAGGGGAGGGCAAAAAAAAAAAAAAAACGTCGTTTAAACGGAGCATATGGGCAATAAATCTCCAGTAGTTTGTATCTAATTGGTTATAAATGTTTCAATACATTTCTTAGGTTTCACTTAAACGTTCCGTTGTCGAGGGGTTGACTCGGTCTCTTTATGGGGCTGATGAAGGAAGTTGTCCAGGGAAAGAAACTCTGACAAAAACAGGCATTCATTTATTCACTTACTTAGAGGCCTTGCTTTAAGGAAAAAAAAAAAAAAAGTTTTGTAATAAATAATGTTAGAATGCAGAAACAGAAGAACACAATTTGATATGTCTAACTAATGAATAATGGATTTATTTTTTTTTTATTTTATTTTTAAACATACAAAAGAAGATGAAAAAGTTTTAAGCGTACTAAATTTTTACATATAAATAGGAATCTATATATATAATTCCGTCTACCTTTCCTTTTTCACTCTATTTGGGCAATTTCCCGTAATTTTGAACCCAAATTTTATATGATTAAATAGGACTTTCTAGGGATTACAGGAAAATTATTTTTGTCCTAAAATTCCTATAACTTTTTGAATTATTAATTGTTGAAATTATTGATATTTGAAAATTGAAATTTGAAATTGTTGATATTTGTGGAAACATTTTTTTTTTTTTTTTTTTTGCTTTATTTTTATTTATTTCTTTGAGTAAATTTTTGTCTGAATTTTGAAATGAGTTTTTCAACTCTTATAGAGGGGGGTTATAGAGAGAAAATCGGGCCTCCACATTCTGGTTTGAGGCTCAAAATTTTTTTTGAAAATTTCACTTTTGAAAAGCCTTGAGCCTTATTTCTCTCCTGTTATTAATAACAATAATTAAAAAAACATATAAGCAAGTATTTATTAATTTAAATAAGCGAAAAATGTAGGTACCGCCGTGAGTCGCACCACGGATCTGTCGATTTACGCTCAAAACTACTGGACCGCAGTACCGCACTCGCTTATTTTACTTTGATAGTTCGCTAATTTCAGTCTACTAGAGAAACGCCGCTCTTTAAATTAATAAATACTTGGTTATATGTTTTTCATAATTACTTCATGGACCAACATGATAGATATGATTCTTTATTCAATAATTAAAATATTAATAAGTAAATTGTTCAAGTAAAAAATTATACAAATTGTTAAATGAATTTTTTTTTAAGTCAAGAGAAGGTTATATTTATTTTTTTAAATACTTTAGTCAAAGAAATATATTTATTTTAATTATCTAAAACGAATAGTCTGAAAAATTGCGGCATATGATGTAAAGATGTTTATGACAATTTATGCTTTGAGGTCCCCTAAGTCCAAAAAAGTGGGTCCCGCAAAAGGGTCTATCTGTCTGTGTATTCATAATATCACAAGAGCGAAAAGAGGAACGATATTGAAATTTGATATTCAAGTTAGGTACCTCCCCGCACACGTGATACAAAGCATTTGAACAAAATCGGCCAAAAAGTACTAGTACTTTACTGATATACTTTTTCAGTTTTTTTCGATTTTCTCAAAATTCGCTATAAGGATTTTGATTAAAATTCATAAACCGATTATTTTTTAGATCCTCTTTAAAATGTATATTCTCATTTTGCTTTCAAAATTGTTTGAAGCACACTTTACTCTTGTACTTCATAAGAGAGGAGAACTTTTAATAAGAGAAGGTTGTGTTGTGTGACGAGTACCACCAGTTTTTTTTTATTATGTTATAAAATGGAATAGTATTATGTTAAAACTAGCGGCTTCGTTCTTGTCTGTATTCTACCTGTGAATAGATCCTCTTCTTTCCCTTTGTTAGGAGTATTTCTTGCTTCCCCGTTGAATCGATTCCTCAGCTTCCAGATGACCCCTCCATAGAATGCAGCGGCTCAGGTGTCCGCAGGCGCCTAATTCGTTATAAATCATGAACCAAGTGACACTTAAAAAGCTTTTCGGCTTAAAATAGATGGCGTTATATCCTTGCAGGGCAGGAAGGCGGGGATGGGGGGTGAGTCCAGGAGATGGGGGTTTAAATATAAATCGCGGATGAGAAATCGAAACTTGAGGGGGGGGAGGGCCGCGAAGGGTCTTTCCTGTTAATTTTACATTTTATTTATTTATTTATATTTCTACTCCCTCATTTCTATCAAAGTCAATTTCACATTTTTTATTTATAAATTAAAAACAAACTCTTTTTTTCTTGATTGACGTTTTAAAATAAATGTTAGATTGGAGAAAAATAAATCTCTATATTCTAAAACAAATAATAAAATTTTTTTTTAACTAAATATATGTTAACAAAAAATCTGGTGTGACTGGTGGCCGCACAACACAACTTTCTCTTATATTCCGCAATTGAATAGACAGACATACACCAAGACATACCAATTTGAGAGACCCACTTTTTAGGATTCAGGGAACTTCAAAACATGTATGTCCATCAAATTCTCGACATTGAATTTTTGACAAGATCGCATTACTTTCTCTCTATATCTTATACTATTAAACGAGCAATGTACGTTTATTTGTTTGCTTGTAAGCTCATCAGTTCTTGAAAACGGCTCTAACGAATTTATTTTTTCAAATTTTAAATATATTCTATTTCCGGCACCAATATGAAATTGCATTCATCAAAAAAGATATTATTTATTTTTTTGAGGTATGTTTTTGTGGCTGGAAGTATTTCTAAGGCGGAGTGAAAAAAAAAATTGCAAGTCATATGCAGCCAAAATTATTTCTTTTATTGTGTCGTTCCAGGCTGACGTTTCGGCCACTGGCCTAGGCCATCTTCAGAGCTAAAATATTTTCATACATATTATCATCACGTTATTATTACACCTTCTGTGCAATACAAAATATAGCTCTGAAGATGGCCTAGATCAGTGGTGAAACGTCAGCCTGGAACGGCACTATAAAAGAAATAATTTTGGCTGCATATGTCTTGTAACTTTTTTTGACTCGGGTGAAGCCCCGATTATATATATTTATTTATGGGCAATATTTTTTACTTTTCGACAACTTTTGTGGGGAGAGGTCGTGGATTTTACTCAAATTTTAGTATGCTGTAGAACCTTAAAAAGTAAGATTGTGTGCCAATCTTCAGCCCTCAAAGGGCTCCTGGTTTAGAGAAAACACCATTAGAATGCCCAAAGAGGGTCATTTTTGCCCTATACTGAAAAAGTAACGACTTTGATCAAAAGCTTCGTGTTACGTCCCAGTGGTGATACGTACTTTAAATATAAAATTTCAACCTTGTAGCTTAATTCGTTCATGCTTTAAATTGAACACAGACAGACCTTTTTGCGGGACCCACTTGTTTGGTCTCAGTGGACCCTAAAAATGTGTAATCCCATCTCGACATAAAATTTTTGACATGAATCCAATATTTCTCTCTATATATAGACTAATAATAACATATTTATAGGTAATAGAAAGTAAACAAAATAGAAATTTCATGAAATAAAAAAATCACCAAAGTTTTTTTTTCTGTCATGAGTGAAAATGAAATATCTTAAATTACTAAAACTATTAAAGCAGAAAGGAGAGACCTATTAAAAAAAGAAAAACAAAATGTTTTAAATAATTAAACAAAGCCTATAAATAATTCATTCATTTCTAAGTGATTAGACAGACGTTTTCGTATTTCGTAATAGATGAAGAAAGAGAATTGTGAACGTAGGGTCCTTAAATAACTAAAGGACTAATTGTGATAAAAAAAAGAACCTGTAATTACATTAATGTTTCAACTATTTTGTTCTAATTTTTTTGTTACATTAACACTATTTAATAATTGATAAGGAACAAAAATTCATTAAAAAATTAAAAATCTTAAAATACCAGATATTAGATATTAAGAAATTAGTATTACTTTCTCTTATCTACATTTATAGAGAGAAAGTATTGGATTCATGTCAAAAATTCAATTTTGATGCATTTGAGGTCCCTGAGTCCAAAAAAGTGGGTCCCTCAAAATGTTCTCATTGTGTCAAGAACGAAAAGAACTAGGAGGTTGCAATTTGATATTTAATTTATGTACCTCGCTATCAAGTGACCCAAAGTTTTTGAACAGAATCGGCCAAAGAATACTAGTACTTTACTGATGAGCTTTTTCAGTTTTTTTTTTTTTTTTTTCGATCTTGTCGATATTCACCCTAAAGATTTATATTAAAATTATTTTTTAGATGCTCTTTAAAATGTATATTCTCATTTTGCTCTGAAAATTGTTAATATTTATATTTTAATACCATTTGTCTTATTCTATGAAGTACAAGAGTAAAGTGGACTTATAACAACTTCGAGAAAAAAATGAGAATATACATTTTAAAGAGTATCTAAAACATAATTGATTTATGAATTATAATCAAAATCATTGGAACGAATTTAAAAAAAAAAAAAAAAAACGAAAAAGTACATCAGTAAAGTACTAGTACTTTTCGACCAATTTTATTTAAAAGTTACCTATTACGTGCAAGGTGGCTACTTAACTTAAATATAAAATTTCAACATATAGCTCTTTTCTTTCTTGAGATATTTTGATTACAGACATTTTGTGGGACCCACTTTTTTAGGACTCAGAGGACCTTTAAACATGTATTTCAATCTTGACATTGAATTTTTGAAATGAATCATTTATTTTTCTATAAGAGAAAGTAAAAATCATAATCTCCGTCTCTAGAGGCAAATCCTATAAAAAAATCGTGAAAAGGAATTTTGTGAAAACTGAAAAAGTACTAGTACTTTTTGACCAATTTTATTCAAAAGCTTATTTACACGCCTCAAGAGATTATCTAACTTAAATATAAAATTTATATTTCCTAACTACTTTCGTTCTTGAGATATTCACATTTTTTACAACTCAAAACGTGTATTTTCATCAAAATTCCTTCCTTCTTTAGACCACTTTTTTGGACTCAAAACATCAAAATTTCGACATTGAATTTTTGACATAAAACCATCTTTCTAAAAATTTGCTCTACTTTAGTTTGAGACTTTTGAAACGTGTTTAAACTTTAAATTAAAAAAAGATAATTAATTTATAATATTCGATTATCAGAGGAGAAGTATCGACATTTAATGAACATATTGGATTTCAGAGGTGACCCGATGTTGTGACTGACACACGAGCTACCCCGAGAGACGGGAACATGGCTATAGTTTGCGACATTCCCTAGGGATGAGGGGACCTGGACCAGGCACACATCCATCACCGCCATGTCACCCCTTCTTCTCTCCGTTCGTCAAACTTATACCTATTCCTTGTCCTCCTTCTTTCTACCTTCTCATTCCAAGTGACTGAAAACTCTTACGACGAAACCCTCCTCCCCCCTCCAACCGTTCGTTACTCTAACGCTCTTCAATTCCCAATAGGCCCCCCAAGAATATTGATATTTTTATATCGAACTTCGATATACCACTTTGCTTTTAAGTAAAAAAAAGAGAAAAAAAAGAAAAATCCGTCACAACTTCGAGATTAATGAGAGCGATGTTAATGATTAAAAAAAATCGAGTTATTGATTTGTTTCTATAAAATAAATTAAAATATGTTGTTAAGGAATACAAAAAGCATTCGGTGGTGGCGGTACCTGGCGTGAAATCATTACATTATTTGTCGGCCAAAAGAATTTGTTTTCTCTCTCACTAAATACAATGTAACTTAATAAAGACATGATCTATTTATTTATATAATTCGCTAATGTCAGCCTGTCTCGCTCTAATTTGACAACTTTTCAAAGAAAATTTTATATGCTTAAAGGGGAACTTCTAGGGATTACAGGAAAATTATTTTCGTCCTGAAATTTCTCTAACTGTTATATAAAGTTATTAATTGCTGAAGTTACGATTTCTCCCATAGGAAATGTATGAAGAAACATATTCTTTGCATTTATGTATTCTATGAAAATAAACAAATCCTCAAGCAGGCATAGGATTGGAGACTGTACAACTTTTCGACTGTTTATTCTGCAGTCGGTTGCATGTACTGCACACTTCACTCAAGTGAACTAACCTCTAAGTGTCAGTTATGTGCAAGCATGCAAGTCATGCGCGCATCGGTCTCTTAGAGGTTAGTTCTCTTGAGTCAGAGCAAGTGTACAGTACATGCAACCGAGTGCAGAATAAATAGTCGAAACGTTGTACTGTATTAATATTTTTAATAAATAACACAGGTCAACAATAGAAAAAAAAATTTGAGTTTCTTTTCTAATGCTAGGATTCTGGATTCTAGACATCGAAAAACACTTAGATTTCCATTTTTAGCTTTTAAAGTTTGCTTTTGTTTAAGGTTTGTGTACTATTTTCAGTTTTTCGCTTATATCTCGTAAACTAAGCATATTTTGTGCACCATAATAGATTAGAAACCTGTAGAGCATAAAATTTACTAAATTTTGGTTGATAAATTGAATTTGTAAACTCAATATTAACTATGGTGCACAAAAAGTGCTATGATATAAAACAAAATAAAAAGTAAAAAGAGTCCTAAAATTTTGAGATTTTTGCAACTTCCCTCCCCCTCCCCCTCCGAGTTAGCACATGGCCCTTGAGGTCAAAAACTTTGGATAGATCCTAGAGTACCCCAAATAACTAGTAAAATTTTCTACAAGCAAATAGTGGCTCAACACATTATTAATTAATATGTCTATGTGTCCGGTGTTCTTTTGAAAAGACTCGAAAGCTAATTAATTAGATATGAAGCAACTGGTTCTTAGTCTTTTATATCATTATTACCTATTCATATATGGGAAATTTCATCCTAGATGTACCATAAGTGATTTGGTTGATTAATACTAGTGCAAATGATGATGAAATGGAATGCTAATCTTTTAAGTTGTGATGTGGTGACGGCAAATCCAAGTCTGGGTTTGCTTTGGTCAGTTTGGTCCGTACGTCTTTGCTCTTGGAAACCAATTTGACGGCAAACAGCAGAGAAATAGGGAGAGAGATTCCCTTAAGAGATTTCAACAGGGGCCTGTCCACCCAACCCCCCCCCGCCCCTCCGTTAAGCCAATTTGAGTTGAAAACTTTTGTTTGTTAGCCAGCCTATCGCGCGCATTGTGTGGCCAAAGGAGAGAGGCCAGCCATGTGGCCAATTGAGCGCCCATCAGGAAACTTCAAATTTAAACCGTTAACTCCCTTTTAAATTATCTAAAGTGATTGGGGGGTGGAAAAAAGAACTACACCACTGCTAATGTATTAACCTGTAAATTATTTGAAAAAAAGGCCATTTTCCAACCAAAACTTAATTAATGCCATTGTTATACATCACCGAAATGATACTTAAAAATCTCTACCTAGAAAACTTTTAATGAAGAGACATCCCTAAAAAATATTTTATTTTTTAATTTACAATTAAATTGACGCCTATATAATCACTCTTCAGTTTTTACAATTTTAAGAACAGCCGGAAAATTATTTTCCTTCCGAAATTCCTATAATTTTTTGAGTTATTAATTGCTGAAGTTACGATTTCTCCCATGTGAAATGTATGAGGAAACATTTATGTATTCTTTGTATTTATATGTATTCTATGAATGTAAACAAATTCTCAAGTAGGCCCTGGATTGGAATAATAATATTTTTTTTTTCTAATAATTAAGAAGAAGCAAGCGGCCCGCCGCGGGTGGGCCCAAACCCACTTTTATCCGTAAAAAACTCAAAGTGGTTGTAAAAATTTAATGTTAATTCCTCTTACTATAAAGTTCCATTTTCTAAAATATTGCAATTATTTCATTAAATCCCTCTCTTTGTGCGTTTGTAAATAAATTTAATTAAAAGGTTTAAATGCTCGCCTGGCCAAAAGGGATCTCGACAAGCAAATCTAGATAAGGTAATGAACGTCTGCCAAGAGGGTTAAGAACGAAAAGGGATGTGTGTGTGTATGCGTAGTCAAGATTTCCAAGAGAATTGGAGAGTGAGTGGGCATTTTGTAATTTTAAGTCAAACGCTCGCTACGCGAAAACTGCGTTCCAGAAGTAAGAAGCTGAATTGTAATTATTCTAAGAGAGAAGGGTTTTTGGGAAAGACGTAAGTGTGTATGTATGTATGTGTGGACAGTCGCGCCCCATCTTGTGACGAGTGTCTCACTAGCAACTGAATGGATTGCAGAAATTCCAACAGCCCATTAACATCCCCTCTCTCTCAGGGCAAGATTTGCTTTTCAGAATAAAGGAGGCACTGGTGCGTGATGTTGCCCTACCATTTCGCCCGCACCAACGTTTTATAGTCATTTCTCTCCAGGCAAATCCATAAATACTT